>CM046375.1:17726663-17751663 GCA_025413485.1 Ficus microcarpa
TAACTGAAACCGGGATCAAACAAGCTGAGAGATGCAAAATGGCTTTGTCAAATATACATTTTGACAAGTGTTTTTCAAGCCCGATATTCTCGGGCCAAGGTTAGAAAAAGGATACTGTTTTTCTTGTAGCTGAAAACGTAGGAAAGGTTACTCAGCTATGTTAATTCTGAATGCTTCATAAGATTTCACCTCCGAATTGTTTGATGCAGTCCACTGCTGAAATCGTATGGCAAGGGAGAGAAGAGCCACTAGTTTTCATCGATTCGCTGAAGGAGGCGCATTTATTTTTCCTCGAAGGCATGAAAAATGGTCTGTCTCCTTGTGTTTGACTTATTATTCATACTTTTATGCATACTTTTCCCCGTCCCATTCGGGTTTTGATTGCTTACATGTAGACCCTTTCTTAAGAAGGGGTTTCTGCAATTGCTCGAGATAATTCATCTGGCATTTTTAGTTTACTTGACAGTTTCGGATAAGTTAAGAATTTACATTTTGAGTTATAAAGTATCGCATCCTACTAAATCACACTCAGAATTTGGAGGCAGTGGATGCCAAGCAGATATATCCAAAAGAGTATATAACATGGAGAGAGGACCCGGCTAGTTTCGAAGTGAACGGAATAAACCCACTACGAAAAGTGTGGGGCACAGCAAGAGAGGCTTGGAAGGAAATCTTGTTAACACCTGTGAGATTTTTCTCCTCCTCCCATTTTCCATCATATTTTGCAGGAAAATTATATCCGTACGAATAATTTTTTATATCTTTTTCTATATCATATTCCCTTCTTGAATGACATGAAAGTGTCGTCTTTTTTTTTTTTTTTTTTTGGTTAGGGGGAGCATTTCTTAGTTGTCACTCATAAATCAATCTTGAGGGCCTTGATCTGCACAGCTTTGGGGCTAGGTCCTGAGAGGTATTAATGTTCGACTAGAGTATATCTATATATGTGTGTGTGCGTGAATATATAAACATACATATATGCTAACCTGGATTAAATTTCTATGGCAATTATAGACCTTGATTAACAGCAAAATATAAAATTCTGATTCTAAGTTAAATTTTTTTTTTTTAGCTTAAAATTAAAAGATCAAGAAGTATTTTGTGTAAAGAACATGTAGTTTTGGCCAATGACTCGAGAACTCCTTTATGTATTGTTTGATTAAGAAACCATTATTGAAGATTTATTTTGCGGTTCAGGTTTCGTGCAACTGATGTAAACAACGGTGGAGTCACTGTATTCAACTTCAACAAAAGAGGCGAAGCAATTCTTCAATCTTTGAATATGACTTCCCACATGTACAGTGACCATGTCTACAGATACTGAAGCATATGGATGTACTGTGTGGCGACACCATGACGGAGAAAGGCCAACCTTGACGGAAACTAGCGGAGTTGATCGTTGAGCATTATAAGGTTTAACTGAAAATTTTCAATCTTTTAGTTGAGAATATTTTGCATTTATTCTGTTCTTTTTCAAATGATCTATGCGATTCCAGTAAGAGGATACTAACGTTGTGGCATATTAAAACCAGATGAATCAGAACTGTATCATGGCATTCTTTTTACCATCTCATCGTTCACACTACTTTTGGGAAACAAATGTGATACAACGTACAACAAAACCAAATTTTCAGTAAGAAAAACAAAATTATGAGGATGCTAAATTTCTTCACAGGAAAAAAAACCATGATAGGAAGAACACAACTTTGATGGTATAATTGATCCCGAGAGTGTCGTACTAAGTCAAATTCTTTTGTCGCATCAAAGATTCTATCTTGTTCACATCTTCAGGCGTATCAACACCGTGAGCTTTGTGATCAACCTTGATCACCTGAAAGATAATGTGAAAGTGTGAACTATATGTTTGAGAGTTGCTCGAGAAAGAGATATTTTAGAGGAACCAGAATAATCATGTGTAAAAGTGCAAGAAAGGAACTCCTTTTGCCAGTGAATACGGATGAACGGAGGCAAAGCATTTCAGATAGCTTTGGACACAAATGCAAACAGAAAGTTGTCATGAGCCCCTATCATGACGGGATGAGCAATGCTAGGGACACTGCTGGGTATCTAGCACCATACACTAACAGAACGTGGGGATCCCATGGTAAACAAATTATAGACGGGACTCACCTTTTATTAGTTATGATGATCAACAACTAATTTTAGACACGAGTGCAAACAGAAAGATGTCATTGAGCCCCTATGGTGTAAAAAAAATGTCATGATGGGAGGGATGAGCAATGCGGGGACGGTGCTAGAGTTTAGCACTATACACTAATAGAACTTGAAAGGAACTAACAGATAGACCCACTTTTTATTAGTTGTGGTGCTTAGCATCAGTGAGCTCAAAAGCAATTTTCTTGATCAATTGAACTAAAACAGGTCAACCCTAGTAGAAAAGTTGTATATATAGTACCTTCATCTTGTACCCGTACTCAAGGATTTTAAGCTGCTCTAGATCTTCTTCTCCTTGTAAAGGAGTGGGAGAAAGCTCTGGATATACCCTTAAGAATTTGGCATCATAGCTCTAGCAAACAAGAATATTAGCGGGAGTAGTTGACACAGAACTGAAATAACATTTAAAAAAAAAAAGAAGATTTAAAACAAAAGTTTGCTCATGAGCTAGTACCTGGATGCCGAGATGAAGTAAATAAGGAAAACTTGGATTAACCTTGCCTGACCTGTAAGAAATAAGTTTACCTTTATCAGCAACTGAGATAACAGTTGTGTAATATCGCAGCTATGGTGAGAGATTTGACTAAACTCACTTGTTAAATGGGATCAAACCCCTGGAAAAATAGATGGCATAGCCACGAGTATCAACCACACATTTAACTCGGTTCGGGTCAAGTGTGTCTTCAGGTTTCAAGGAAGTAACTGCGGTGCTGAACACAGCATCAGGGGCTGCCTGCAATTTGACAAAAAGTCCTTGCATTACAGGAACTGAAAAGAAAATTTGCTTCGAAAAAAGTAGAATGCTTGTTAGCTAAAACCTAAGACATGCTTTTCTGTTGCTTCTTTAGGAAGAACCAAAATGAAACGACTAGGAAAAACCGGCATCACAAACAAAATTTGACGAAGGTGTACTTGATTACCTGCAGAGCTTTGACAACCCCGTCTATAATCTCAGGCTCTATAAGAGGCTCATCTCCTTGTATGTTAACAACAATGTCAAATTGCTTCTGGAGCTTTTGGAGTGCTTCGTTGCAGCGTTCAGTTCCTTCAGAGAAAATAACAGAACAAGCCAGTAAGATAATTCAATCTTCTGGTAGAGAGTTACCAGTATGGAAATGAGGTCCGATCAAGGCTTTTACCATTTTGGCAAGATTCAGACGTCATTAACACATCCGCTCCGAACGATGAACAGCATTCGGCTATTTTCTGATCATCTGTAGCTATAACTGGTGCAAAAGAAAATAACAAATGTAAAGATACAAACAAGAGAGAGAGTGTGATGTTTAACATGAATAATATATCAGCAAAATAGTCAAATAAATGTTCTCAGTTCTCTTATTCATTGCCATTTATATACTGAATTAGATCATCTTTTATGTTTTTTCTTGCTTGTCATGTATGAACATTTTACATCACTATGATTTGCAAAAATCACATTCTTTTTTTAGAGTCGCTGTAACGGGCAAAATCACATTCTCACTTACATACATATACGTGCATATTATTCTAAACAATTTTTGATTTGCATGTGTCATAAAACTTGCAATACTATAAATAAAAAATGAAGATTTGGAGTGGAGCTAGCTTTCATTTTCAATGGGGTGTGCACTAATTATTTTTAAAATTGTAAAAAGATTAAAATGTGTAAAGTTCGATAAAAGAATACACATAAAAACTCCAACATTAGAGGGTTGAAACAGAAAAATCTTTAAGTTTTTAAAGCTTGTTTTAATAAATTAAAAAAAGTCATTGGGGATGGCCGTTCTCACTCAATCTCAGGTGGCTCAATTACTAATGAAAATTTAATTATATTAGATCAAACCTGAAGCCCTCCCCTACCTCCTTCCCATGCCATTAGACCAAAAAGGTCGTTGGGCAATCTTTTTCTTAATACCCTTTAAGACATAGACTAAAAGGAGATTAGCTGGAAAAATTGAAATTTGAAAATATCAAATAAGAAGAATCAAATGAAAAAAAGCTGACTTGTGGACATACCAAGTTTGTTTAGTGTGGTCGCAAGGTTTGCTCTCTCCCATGTTCTCTGAAAAAGAGAAGCAAATAGCTAATATGAACTTGCGAAACCATAACAAAATATATTATGACAAAACTTAATGCATGTCGTTTTAGTGAAACAAACACCTTTAAAACGACGTTCCCCTGAAACAATAGTAGTATGTATAATCTACGCACACAAAAAAGGCGCGTCGTTGACTTGACTGCTAGACCACTTAAAACGACAAACTGTAGACTGTAGTTACATGTTAAAGCTTTAACTACATGTCGTTCTTCGAAATGGACAAATGGATATTGCAGTGGCAAACTGCATACGACAGCAAAAAAATAATTCTGAACTGAACATGACGTTAAAGAATAATTCTGAAATGTTTCAAAAGATAAAAGAAGAAGAAGAATAGTGTTCATTCATTTAGATGAGTAATGATTTTCAAAAAAAAAAAAAAAAAAAATCTTAAATGAGTGATGACGAACTATATGTCGTTTCCCTTAAACGACTATAATGGGACAAAGATCACGTCGTTTTCCCACCGACAGATGACATCCCAATGGCTTTCCAATACTTCTGTAAATCCACTCTGCATCAAAAATTCAAAGTATCATATACAAAAAGTGAATAAATAAATCCGAGAATCACCTGAATCATGGGCTTGCCGAAGGATGGGGACAAGAGGTTTTCCTGGGAATCTAGACGAAGCAAAACGAGCTGGTATAATTCCCACCACCTGGCTCCGAAACCGCGATGATCGGCGCGTAGATGTCACCGCATAAGCCAGCGCAGCCGCCGCCGCCGCCGCAGCGGCTCCGGCGAAGACTCCAGGAGCGAGCGACCGCTCGGCGGCGTGTTCAGAGCTAGAGGATGAAGAAGACGAAGTCCTGGGTTTAGGATTCATGGTCTTTTCTGTCTTTTTCGTCTGACGGCGGGAATTTTGCAAGCTGGGTTTTCAATTATTACCAAAAGGCTGTCGTTTATCGACGTTTTAAATTAAACCAAGACAAGCTTCAAGTCTTGAACTTGATTCTCTTTCATGGCAAATTTTCATGGAAGCCAAACGGCAGATTACGGAGTCGTTTGGTCACTCGCCAGCTCACCTAAGCTCTTCTCCGAGCCGGCTCGCGCATTCGACCTCTTCTAACAAGCCCACGCCCACATTGTCGTCTCGGGCTCACACCGCAGCCTTGCTCTCCTCACCAAGCTTCTCACTTCGGCTTGCGCAGCCGGCTCAATCGGCTACGCTCATCGGCTCCTCTACTCCGTCCCCAACCCCGACGCTTTCCTCTTCAATTCGCTCGTCAAAGCCTCCTCCTCGTCGGGCTTTGCCATTGACACTGTCTTCTTTTATCACCGCATGCGGCGGTGTCGCGTTTCGCCGTCCAGTTATACCTTCACTTCCGTGATCAAGGCCTGCGCTGATCTCTCCTCTTTGGGACTCGGTAAATGTGTTCATTCGCACGCCTTGGCTTATGGGTACGGCTCGGATCGGTTTGTCCAGGCTGCTCTAGTTACTTTTTATGCGAAATCTGGTGATCTGGGTGGTGCACGGAAAGTGTTCGATGATATGTCTGAGAGAACTGTTGTGGCTTGGAATTCGATGATATCGGCGTACGAGCAAAACGGGTGCTCGAGAGAAGCGATCGGAATGTTTTATCGGATGCGTGACCGGAGCGTTCAACCTGATTCGACGACATTTGTGAGTGTGTTATCAGCCTGTTCTCAGTTGGGAGCTTTGAGTTTAGGCTGTTGGGTGCATGATTATGTTGTTAAGAATGGATTAGATATGACTGTAGCTTTAGGAACTTCATTGATCAATATGTATGCTAGATGTGGTAACGTGAGCAAAGCGCAGGAAGTTTTCGAATCGATGAATGAGTGGAATGTTGTCACTTGGACTGCGATAATTTCTGCTTATGGAATGCATGGCTATGGCAGTCAATCTATGGAGCTCTTTCATCAGATGAAAGCTCGTGGTTCACGCCCTAACAATGTAACATTTGTTGCGGTTTTGTCTGCCTGCGCTCACTCAGGACTAGTTCAGGAGGGCCGTAGGGAATATGCAAGTATGAGCCAAGAGTATGGCTTAGTTCCCGGAGTGGAGCACCATGTTTGCTTGGTTGATATGTTGGGGCGAGCCGGGCTTCTTGATGAAGCTTATAAATTTATTAAAGAACTAAACCACGTCGAACAAGCTCCAGCAGTTTGGACTGCCATGCTCGGGGCTTGCAAGATGCACAAGAATTTTGATCTTGGAGTAGAAGTTGCTGAGCGTCTTTTAGTAGTTGAACCAGATAATCCTGGCCATTACGTGATGCTCTCCAACATATATGCTCTGGCAGGTCGGATGGATAGAGTGGAAATGGTTAGGAACAAGATGATTCGGAGACGATTGAAAAAGCAAGTTGGTTACAGCACGTTAGAATTCGACCAGAAAACCCATTTGTTTAGCATGGGTGATAAATCCCACCTTGAAACAAATGCTATTTATCAGTACTTGGATGAACTGATTTGGCGCTGTAGGGAAGCGGGTTATGTACCGGCACCTGACTCGGTGCTGCATGAATTGGAAGAAGAGGAGAGGGAGTATGCTCTTAGGTACCACAGCGAGAAGCTTGCAGTTGCATTCGGGCTATTGAAAACCAGCCATGGGACAACCATCAGGATAGTGAAGAATCTTCGAATCTGTGAGGACTGCCATTTAGCGATAAAATACATTTCGATCGTCACTAATAGGGAAATCATTGTTCGGGATAGGCTTCGTTTTCATCACTTCAAAGATGGCCATTGCTCATGTCTGGATTACTGGTGATGAAATTAGTTTTGCTTGTTGAGGCCAGAGCAGTCTAGCAATTTCTTTCCAAGTACCGGCGCAATTGCAGCTCATAGTAGAGAGATTTCCTCAAGTCCTTTTGGTCCAAATCGGAGATGACGATTCTTGTTTCCAACGGCAGAATTCCTCTGCTGTTGAACTCAAAGCCTTGCTCGTCGCGAACGTGGCCGGCAAAATGTTTTAGTTGGAAGTGGGAGTGGCTCCGATTCAGCCGATCTCTTTCCAACGGCATCCTCTTTGGAAGGACCTCCTAGTCTTGTTCGAGTCTTTATTCTGGGATGGTTTTGATGTTGAGAGCCGTTTCTTTGTTACATAATTCTGAAATTCCCATGTAAACGGATAGCATCAAGAAGACATTAGCAAGAAGTCTTGGGAATGTTTCGCTGAATAGACAGTTTTTAAATATTTATTAAAATAAATAAGCATAACTATTTTAATTAATAAAATGATTGTTAATAAGTGATTGATCACATTGATTCATTGAAAAATTATTGATTGATTTTTTTTTTTAATAAAACTTTGATTATTTATTAAAAATTTTCTTTTAAAAATAAGACCATTTTTCACATATCCCAGAGAGAGAAAATTGAAGGATATAATGCGGATGCATGCCATTGTACTTTTACATCATAAAATGTAGCATGAAATCTCATACTTAAGTTCAAAAAAAAGCAAAACTAAATTTTAATTTTTAAATTAACCGAAGTTTATTAAGTTAAGAAGTTATCATATCTACCAACAACAGTAAAGTATCAATATTTGACACCTGATGTGTTTGACGTTAATTAACAGATGCATTAAAGAAAAAAATCTTTTTATTAGATATCAAAATGTAATATTAACGTAAAAATTTAACATTATATTAAATATTAATTCTAGTTATCGAATGCTCGGGCCCGTCTCTCGAGACAAACACGTGCTGGCACTTATAAATAATCCAAAAATCCAACCAGAAAAAAAAAAATCCAAAAAACAGCCGTTGGAAAGGTGGAATCCCTAATAATAATCAATATAGCAACGAGTGATCGTAACACAAAGCAAGTGCAAAAACAGAGATTCTAAATGCCTTTTTCTTTTTCTTTTTCTTTTTCTTTTTTCCTAACTTTTTTTACGTTTTGTTGATGGACAGACAGGACGCCATTGCTTTGTCTCCATTATCTGCCAAAGCAAGACATACCAAAGGCCATCAAAAAGCATCTTTTTCCTTTGGCCATACTCAAAAATCTTAAGGCTAAGAGGATGTTTGGTGGAGTAGTTTGAGTTGAGATTTTTAAGTTTTAATAATAAATTTTTTTTGAATTTTCAGAAAAAATAAAAAATTTTTTGAAAAAAAGACAAAAATTTTTAATTTTGAAACGAGTGTTTTAAAATGGTTTGCCATATATCCTATAATTAATATTTTAATAATGTCAAAACCCCACTCATTGAGCTCGTGAAATAGACAGTCTAAGTTTGTCTTCTAGCTTAACCCCTTTAGCCTCTTTTTGCAGCTTTTGCATATGCAGTGCAAGTGAATTGTCCTCACCACTTAGACCACGTCATAAGTTCTTTTTTTTTTTTTTATTATTAACAAAAATAAAAGATAAAAACAACTTTAACTGTTACCACTTACATGTGCTCTGAGATATTGCAGATACTTTTAACGTCTATATTAATTTAGTTCCTTAATTTGTTATCTATTTGGCATTAGTATATAACTTATGCATTACATAGTACACACTTGTATATGTCTTTTGAGATTATCATGTTATAATGGTTCATTAAAGACATTTGAATTCGTGATACGTTTTTAAAATGACTAGTAAAATTGATGTCAGTATCACCTTGATTTAAATTTTCTAAGTTCCCATTATCACGTGAATTTTCCCTTGGGGAGTGTGACAAAATATATATAATTTTTTCTTGAAATAATGCGAGATGGAATTCGTGTTCCTCTTGATACAAATCTTATGTCACTGTATCTAACATAGATTTAGCTAATATGTCCCTTTATTTTCATCATTTTCGTGTCCTCTAACTATATAATTTCACGTATTTAACTAACATGACTTTTAAGTAGATGTAATAAGATATTATAATTAAAAAATATTTTTTTAATTGATATACCATATGTTATTGAAGGGATATAAAAGGGACACATGAGTCAACTTCATCTGATGAAATTGCTTGACAAGTGATCGTCAACTATCTATTTTATAAGTGTATTATCCATATTAAACTGAGGATTACTAATGAGGATATAAATGATGGAGTCACTTATGACTGAGTTAAAACAAAACTTTTATTTTGCTTCTCTAATTTTTTCTAAAAACTTTATATATATTTTCTCATTTTATTCCTATTAAGAATTGATAATCATCGATACAATTCATTTTAAAAATTGTATTTTTAACGTACGTAGTAACTAAAATAATAAGCTTTGTTCCGTCACTATGCATATAATAATGATTAAAAATGATCGAATCTTTAATAATTGTTCGATTCATTTTAGAATTTTTAAAGTCCCACCTTGAAAGCTGATTTTGTTCTTTTTTAAACTTTTTTTCTGTACTTCTTTCTGATGGCAACCAAAAAGTTCAAAATCCAAGGCACCAAGGTAAGAAGACGGCATCGTTATGTAAATTTGTAGCATTATATAATTGGAAGATTTCCTGACAGGGTGGGCTCCACCACTCCCTCTCATCAAAGAAAAGAATCCCACACGCGCGTCGCCAAACATCCCCAACGGTTCACAGCAGCCGCCCGTTGGCGCGTGACATCACGTCAGTTTTTGTCAGGAAAAGGCCCTCAGAATTCAGACTTATCCAAAAAGACGACTCCATTACACATTTGCCTGCCCAAAAAGGACTTTAATCAAAACAAAAAGGAAAAAGAAAAAATTAATAATTTCTTTCCTAAGTAAAGAGAAGGAAAAACTCATATGGACATTTTTTTAAGTTGAATGTTCAAAATTTTTTTGAGAGTTCAATATCTTATTTCTTTCCAAAGAAAAGAGAAGGAAAAATTGTGTTTATGTAAAATTTAAAATTCTCATATAGACATTTTTTTTGGTTCAACATGTGTTTGATGTTAAGTTTTGAAATCTAAAATTTAGATTTAAATTAAATATATATTTATCAAGGTGTTTGAATTATTAGAGTTAAAAAGTGTAAAAATTTCAAATGTATTTAGAAAAAAAAAATTCAATATGAAGCTTATTTTGTTTGTCTCAAAATTTTATGTAATAAAAAAAATTATCTCATTTAAACTTGTTTATGTAAAGTTATGGACTTTTAAAGTTTGAGTTATAAAATTGTGTGAATAATAAAGCTGGGAGACAAAAAAACAAAATTATAATTTTAAAATTTGGATTTATGACGCTAAACATATGTTGAAATTTTTTTTTTGAGAGTTCAATATCTTATTTCTTTTCTAAGAAAAGAGAAGGAAAAACTCAATATAGACATTTTTTTTATCTTGTTTCTTTCCTAAGAAAGGAGAAGAAAAAACTCATATTGACATTGTTTTAGTTAAATGTTCAAAATTTTTTTTTGGAAAGTTCCAAGATCTTATTTCTTTCCTAAGGAAAGAGAAGGAAAAACTCATATGGACATTTTTTTTTAGTTAAATGTTCAAAAAAAAATTTTAGAGTTCAATATCTTAGTTTTTCTTTATTCTTTAAATGATTAAAAATTAATTTAATGATTAAAATTATACTGATATTTTTATAATATCATAACATAAATCTTTTTATTTTTCAAAGTATTTTTTATGTTCTGGAATAGAATTTTAGACATTTTGTAATATTTTCTTTCCCTTTTTATTGAACCAATTTGAAATTAAAAAATTACCAGAAATTAAGAAAAAAGGAGATAAAAATTTGATTTCAAGTTTTTCTAAATAACAAAAACTAGTGCACGTCAATACTTCAACTTGAGAGTTGTTACCCAAAAAAAAAAAAAATGAATGTCAAATTGATAGAAATAAAGACTTTAAAAAAGACTTTGTTATTACTGTGTCACCATCTCCTAAGATAATATCATTCAATAGTTCATTTCTAATTTGGGATCAATTAAATATAACAGGAAGAGAGCGCCAAAAAAAAAATCATATCTAAATATTAATTGAAGGAATTAAAATGAAAAAAATAAATAAATAAAACAGGAAATTTTTTTTTTTTTAGTTGGGAAGGATATCTTGTTTTATACTATGTGAATAATTATTTTTTAATTGTTAGATTCACAAACTTTTCCGTGATAAAAAAAAAAGAGTATTATCAGATTCATAAATTTACTTTTTATTTTTAGATTTATTTGAAGATTGTAAATATGTATAGAAGTTTGAACACATGGTATAGATATGATCTTAGTGTTAATTTTAAAAATAGTACATATATAGAAAATATTATTAAAATTAGTATTATTTTTATTTTATTTCATTATTAGCATTATCACATTATTTTTTATCTGATTTGTGAGACCCATAAGCTAGTAAGGGATGCAAAATTTCAGAATTACCCATGTCTTCCCACTCGCCCAAATCTCCCTTTGCTACCTTAACCCAATTTGAACCCATTTTCAAGATTTTAGAGAGAAACACAATGTAGCACGGATAGAGAGAGAAAGAGAAATACCTCTTGAAAACCATCTGAAACCACTACTCACGCCCTTTATAAAGTTCAAACTCCATAATGAGTAAAGTATCTTTAAAAAGCATCCAAACCCAATTTAAAAAACTTGAGTCTCTTATGTCCAAACCCACAAAGTTGGCAGAGAAAACCTTTACTTTTGAAAGGAGGTCTCCTCAACTAATGGCTTCGGCAGAGAAATGCCCACCAACTGAACAAACCCTAAAAAAACTAGCACCGAAGAAAAAAAAGAAAGGCGCCAGAGCAAGGATTGAAGGGAAACCAGAGGGAAAACAAAGGTAAGAAGTCTAAGAAGGCAAAAAGAACCTTAGAAGGGAATAATGTCGATGTTGAAGAGGTAAAAAGTTTGCATTTTCAATTGATTTTTTAAAAAGTTTGCATTTTTAATAGACATTTAATAAAAAAAAGTACATTTTTTTTTATGAAAACGTTTGCTTTTGATTGATTATATAAAATTATGTATTTCTAATTGATCTGTTGAAAAAAGTTTGCATCAAAAACCTAAAGTTTACATTTTTATTTGATTTTATGATATAAACTAAAAGTTTGTTGGTTTGATATTTGGATATTAAGTCCAAGAAAATGTTAGGAAAATTGAGTGTATTGATTGAATATTTTTTTGGTTGTCGAAGGTGTTTGGATTTGTGTTGATGTTTGATTAATTGTTGTTGATATTGAAAATGTAGTTGTGTGGTTATTTATCTGAGAGTATGTTGTATTTTTATTCATAGTTCATTTTTATGATGACTTTCTGGTTATTAATTTAATTACTCAGAGTTCTGGTATTAGTCATTTTTATAATAGCTTCTTGATCATAAATATAATTACTCTCTTATGATACTATTACTATAGGTTCAGTTTATGCAATGCGTTCCGGATATTGAAATTATCTGGACGAAGATAAATACCTTCATCAACAATGGGGAGACTACAAAAAAAATAAAAAAAAAAAAGTTATTGTCACACCACTAATAATGAGAATGTCATAATGTAATTAACCAATTGATTATTATGAAAATGACATTTTGAGTTAAAAATTACTTCTACATGTCAACTATTCTAGAATATTAATTTTGAAGTTATAAATAACTTATGACACCTTTAATTTGTGCATTTCAAATTTCCATTTGTTACAATAGCACATAAAATAAATAACAGAGATCATAATAAAAATGACCCAATGGTCACTATAATAATTACCTAGGTCACTATTAAACCGAACATTATATTTTAGTTGAATGTCAAACATTTTTCTTGACATTTATATTGACATTACAAATGATTCAGAGTGTCTCATTGTTATGTGTTTAAAAACCATTTTTAACACCATTAAATAAAAAAGAATTACCAAAAAGGTCATAATGTAATTGACTTATTGATTACCATAAAATTAACCCTTTGATTTAAAATTGACCTTAAAGTGTCAAATGTTATACAACATTAATTATATTATTAAACATTAAATAGGACAACTTCAATTTGTGCGTTTGAAAACTCCTTTGGTTACAACAACACATAGAACAAATACTAGATGTCATTATGAATATGACTTACTAGTCATTGTAATAATTAGTAACGCAGGTACTAAATTCAAATCCTATAACAATGATTGAAGATAGTCAGCATATAAATACAGATAACCAAATACAAACAGTCATAACACCTAGATAACAAACCCATAAATGTAGTACTTAAAAGCACTAACATAAAGATAGCAAAACAAAAACATGAGAAATAAGACATTAGAGTCAAATTGACAACGGATACAAAATAGTGCTAATATACATAAAAACCATCACATAACGATACTCTAATAACACTCTTCACTAATTCAATAAGACCAACATAAGTTACGGTAAAGGGCACCATTATTTCCTTTATTTCACCACCAATATATCTCGATGCACTACCCTATTGACTATTATATTTGATGAAAATACAAACCACAGTAATAGCAAGATGTTAGTCAATAACATAATTACTGTTTGGTCAAAAAATTATTGACCAGTCTGGTCATCATAATAATGACCAAAAGGTCATTATGTTGTTTATCATTATTACTATCAAAAATTTTTCAGAACGAGAAATCTTATAGTAAGGTACCCAAAAAACACAGGAAATTTATCTTATTACCAAAAAAGCTACATGAGATAACATATATTGTAAGATTTTACCCTTAAAAGTTTAATATAGTCATTTTTTAGATTATAATCCAAAATACAAACCCACTGACCAACATATCTTACCACTATTATACTTGTATTTTCATTAAGTATAATGATCTATGGGATAGTGCATATATTAGTAGTGAAATGAAGGGAATAATGGTGTCATTTTTAAACAAAACAGCAAGATGTTATTCAATATCATAATTACCGTTTGGTCAAAAATTATTAACTAATTTGGTTATTATAATAATGACCAAAAGGTTACTATGTTGTTTACCATTACTACTATCGAAAATTTTTCAAAAAGGAAATCTTAAAATAAGATAAAAAAAAAAAACACAGAAAATCTATTTTATTATCACAAAAGCTTCATGAGGTAACAGATGTTGTAAGATCTTACCCTTAAAAGTTTAACATAGTCTTTTTTATATTATAATCTAAAGCACAAACCCATTTAAAGCATATAGAAACAAATAAAACGAAAGAACAAGCATTATTACCTCAGATTTGGACTTGATCTAAGTTAGAACAAAGCTGATGCAGAGTGCGAAGAGCCGTAAGTGGACCACGAGATGAGCTGCTACCTTTTTAACTATGGTGAGAAGAAAGAGGGTAAGGTGAATAGAGAGAACAAGCATTGGGGGAGAGAGTTAGAGTTAGAGTAACGTAACTGAGCTACAGATCTTCAACAATGGTGAAGAAAGAGTACATGATGTTAGGGTGAGAGGAAACCAAGGAAAAAATGAGAGATATAAAGAGAGAGTTATATACGGTGGGGGGACTGGAATGGGTGGGACAAATGAGTGTGGGTGGGAAAGTAAGAAAATTTTAGAGTTTAGGATTAGTTAAGGGCATTTTTGATTTTTTATAGCAACCTTAATTTCTGGTGATGACGTCACATTGCTATTAATAAAATGAAACAAAAATAATATTAGTTTTAATAATACTTTTTTTGTAGGTGTTATTTTTGGAAAAAAGAAAAAGATGAAGAAAAGGTTTTTCAATTTGCGTACTCGATTGTCTCTCCAAGCCCACACCCCACATTTTACTCTCCACGACGTCAAGTCCACCAACCTTTCGGTTTCTGGGCAATCAAACAGACTTAACAGTTGAAGTCTAGCAGCAATAGAAAGCAAAAAAAGCATCGCAAACAGATAAAAAATGGAAGCAGAAAAGCAACTCAATATAGCTACTTGAGAAAAAAGCTCAAGAAAATAGGAAGAAGAAGGAGAAGAAGATGATGTATAACAACAACGTCAGGCAGGGTCCTCAGGCCAGGCGCGTGGGGCCATACGCGCCGCCGCAGCCACCATTGGGCGACGTGTACAACATAATCCCAATCCACGACCTCCTGACGGACCACCCCTCGCTCCGTTACCCGGAGGTACGCGCCGCCGCCGCCGCGTTGCGAACCGTCGGCGACCTCCGGAAGCCGCCGTTCGTGGAGTGGAGACATGGCTACGACCTGATGGACTGGCTCGGCCTCTTCTTCGGCTTCCAAAACGACAACGTCCGCAACCAGAGGGAGCACCTGGTCCTCCATCTCGCCAACTCCCAAATGCGCCTCCAGCCCCCTCCGGCCAACGCCGACGCTCTCGAGCCCTCCGTCCTCCGCCGATTCCGCCGGAAGCTCCTCCAGAACTACACTCTCTGGTGCTCCTACCTCGGCCGGAACTCCAGCGTCCGTCTCTCCGGCCTCCGCGAAGCCGAGTATCTCCGTCGCGAGCTTCTCTACGTCGCGCTCTTCCTTCTAATTTGGGGCGAGGCCGGGAACCTTAGGTTTTGTCCCGAATGCATTTGCTACATCTACCACCACATGGCCATGGAGCTCAACCATGTCCTGGACGAGCATTACATCGACCGGGACACCGGGAGGCCGTTCCTGCCTTCGATTTCCGGCGAGTGCGCGTTTCTGAAGAGCGTGGTGATGCCGATTTACCAGACGATAAGCGCCGAGGTGGAGAGCAGCCGGAACGGGAAGGCGCCGCACTCGGCGTGGCGGAACTACGACGACATCAACGAGTATTTCTGGAGCCGGAGGTGCTTCTCCAGGCTGAAATGGCCGTTGGATTTCACCTGCAACTTCTTCGCCACCACGCCAAAGGATAATCGGGTTGGGAAGACCGGGTTTGTCGAGCAAAGGTCGTTTTGGAATGTGTTTAGGAGCTTTGATAGGCTTTGGACGTTGTTGATACTGTTTTTGCAGGCATCGATCATCGTTGCCTGGCCGGGTACGAAGTTTCCATGGCAGGCATTGGAGAAAAGAGACGTGCAGGTGAAGCTGCTCACGGTGTTCATCACGTGGAGTGCACTCCGGCTTCTTCAATCGGTGCTTGACGCCGGGACTCAATACAGCTTGGTCTCCAGGGAGACAATGTGGCTTGGTGTGAGAATGGTGCTGAAAAGCTTGGTTGCTTTCACATGGACGATTGTGTTCGGGGTGTTCTATGGGAGGATTTGGATTCAGAAGAATTCGGATTCAAGGTGGTCCGATGAAGCCAATGGGAGGGTAATCACTTTTCTTGAGGCTGCTTTTGTTTTTGTTATTCCAGAATTGCTTGCATTGGTTCTGTTTGTGGTTCCTTGGATTAGAAACTTGATTGAGGTATTGAATTGGAGGGTAGTTTCGTGGTTGACGTGGTGGTTCTATACCCGGATTTTCGTCGGGCGTGGCTTGAGGGAAGGGCTTGTTGATAACATCAAGTACACGGTTTTCTGGATAATTGTGTTGGCTTCAAAGTTTACGTTTAGTTATTTCCTGCAAATCAAGCCTCTTGTTGCCCCAACAAAGGCTCTTTTGAGGCTTCAAGGCCATTACCGTTGGCACGAGTTCTTTAATAGCACTAACGAGATAGCAGTCGTGTTGTTGTGGGTTCCTGTTGTGTTGATCTATCTGATGGATTTGCAGTTATGGTATGCCATATTCTCTTCCATAGCTGGTGCGGTAATCGGGCTTTTTTCCCATTTGGGTGAGATTCGGAATATCGGACAGCTTAGGCTTAGGTTTCCATTTTTCGCCAATGCTATGCAATTCAATCTCATGCCTGAAGAGCAGTTACCACGTTCTGGCATGTCCTTGGTGAAGAAGCTCCGTGATGCCATCCATAGATTGAAGCTGAGATATGGACTTGGTCAAGCCTACAAGAAGATCGAATCTAGCCAAGTTAAAGCCACCAGGTTTGCCTTGATATGGAATGAGATTGTGATAACTTTTAGGGAAGAAGATTTAATCAGTGATAAGGAACAAGAGCTGTTGGAATTGCCGCCGAATGATTGGAATATTAGAGTTATTCGCTGGCCAAACGTCCTGCTATGCAATGAGTTATTGCTTGCTCTTAGTCAGGCCACGGAGCTGGCTGATGAGGCTGACCGGTTGCTTTGGTTTAAGATATGCAAGAATGAGTATCGGCGCTGTGCCGTCATCGAAGCTTATGACAGCGTCAAGGCTGTGCTATTCAAGATTGTTAAGTATGGTAGTGAAGAGTACTTGATCGTTACAAAATTTTTCAAGGAGATAGATGATAGCATTCAGAGAGAAAAGTTTACGGCGGAGTACAATATGTCCTTGCTTCAGAAAATTCATGCCAGGTTGATTTCACTCATTGAGCTGTTTCTGCAACCAAAGAGAGATATAAATGGAGCGGTAAATTTGTTGCAAGCCTTGTATGAACTGTCGGTTCGAGAATTACCAAAGGTGAAGAGGTCCATTGAGCGGTTGAGGCGGGACGGGTTGGCGAGTATCAGTCCTGAAAATGATGTGGGTTTGCTATTTGAAAATGCCGTTGAGTTTCCAGCAGCTGATGATGCAGACTTCTACAGGCAGCTACGTCGCATCCATACAATCCTCACTTCCAGAGACTCCATGCACAATGTCCCAAGGAACCTTGAAGCAAGAAGGCGCATCGCTTTCTTTAGCAATTCTCTTTTCATGAACATGCCCCGCGCACCGTTTGTTGAGAAAATGATGGCTTTCAGCATTTTGACACCTTACTATGATGAAGAAGTAATATCCAAACTAGAAGTGCTTCGGCGGGAAACTGATGATGGCGTTTCTACGCTGTTTTATCTACAGAAGGTTTATGAAGACGAGTGGAAGAACTTCATAGAGCGAATGTGCAGAGAAGGCTTTGTCGATGAAAATGCTATATGGGACCAAAAGCCAAGAGAGCTCCGACTTTGGGCATCTTATAGAGGCCAGACGCTATCTCGCACTGTGAGAGGTATGATGTACTATTTTAGGGCCCTTAAGATGCTCGCCTTTCTTGATTATGCATCTGAGACGGACGTAAGAGACGGATCGCATCAAATAGCCTCTCATGATTCGTCAAGGCGAAACAGAGGTTTGAATAGTCCACAGCCAGGCAAGCCACCTTCACGGAAACTCAGCAGAGCCGTTACTGGTGTAAGCCTTTTGTTTAAGGGGCATGAGGACGGGCATGCTCTAATGAAATTCACCTACGTGGTTACATGCCAATTGTACGGCCAACACAAGGCAAATAGAGATTCCCGGGCTGATGATATCTTATACTTGATGGAAAACAATGAGGCTCTTCGGATAGCATATGTTGATCAGGTTGACTTAGGTAGGAATGAGGTCGAGTATTATTCGGTTCTCGTCAAGTTCGATCAGCAGCTGGGAAGGGAGGTGGAGATCTATCGGATCAGGTTGCCTGGTCCCTTGAAGCTTGGTGAAGGCAAACCAGAAAATCAAAACCATGCTATAATCTTCACTAGGGGCGATGCAGTTCAGACAATAGACATGAACCAAGACAACTATTTCGAGGAGGCACTCAAGATGCGGAACTTGTTGGAGGAATTTAAGGCCAATTATGGTCTTAGAAAGCCAACTATTTTGGGTCTCCGTGAGAATATCATCACAGGTTCTGTGTCGTCACTTGCTTGGTTCATGTCCGCCCAGGAAACAAGTTTTGTGACTCTGGGCCAGCGTGTTCTGGCAAACCCTTTGAAGGTAAGAATGCACTATGGTCATCCGGATGTGTTTGATAGATTCTGGTTCTTGCCTCGGGGTGGTATCAGCAAAGCTTCTAGAGTGATCAACATCAGCGAGGATATATTTGCTGGCTTCAATTGCACCCTTCGAGGGGGCAATGTGACACACCATGAATATATACAGGTGGGCAAGGGGAGAGATGTTGGACTGAACCAGATCTCAATGTTTGAAGCTAAGGTTGCCAGTGGCAATGGAGAGCAGGTCTTGAGCAGAGATGTGTACCGGTTGGGTCATAGACTGGATTTCTTTCGAATGCTCTCGTTTTTCTACACTACTGTAGGGTTCTATTTCAACACAATGACGTGGTATTGACTGTGTATACTTTTTTGTGGGGCCGCCTTTATCTTGCTCTTAGTGGGGTCGAGGATGCAGCCGAGAATGATTCCGATACCAGCAACAATGAAGCCCTTGGCACAGTCTTGAACCAGCAGTTTTTATACAGCTTGGTCTATTCACTGCCCTCCCAATGATTGTTGAGAACTCTCTCGAGCATGGCTTCCTTCCAGCAGTTTGGGATTTCCTGACAATGCAGGCGGAGCTTGCGTCAGTTTTTTTCACCTTTTCCATGGGAACTCGCACCCATTATTTTGGCCGGACTATTCTCCATGGGGGTGCAAAGTACTGGGCAACTGGACGTGGTTTTGTGGTGGAGCACAAGAGTTTCACAGAGAACTATCGACTCTATGCTCGAAGCCATTTTGTTAAGGCAATCGAGCTTGGGGTTATTTTGACAGTGTATGCCTCACATAGCCCCATGGCTGGCAATACTTTTGTTTACATTATCCTGAATATCTCCAGCTGGTTCCTTGTAGTGTCTTGGATAATGGCTCCTTTTGTGTTCAACCCATCTGGATTTGATTGGCTGAAAACTGTAGACGACTTTCAAAGTTTCATGAATTGGCTATGGAATACTGGTGCGGTGTCTAAAACTGGTGAGAGCTGGCTTAAATGGTGGTATGAAGAGCAAGATCACCTGAGAACAACTGGTCTTTGGGGAAAGCTTTTGGAGATTATTTTGGATCTTCGTTTCTTCTTCTTCCAGTATGGTGTTGTGTACCAGCTCGGCATTGCGAACAGAAGCACCAGTATAGCCGTTTATTTGCTGTCTTGGATATACATGGTTGTGGCTGTTGGCATCTATATGATCATATCATATGCCAATGATAAATATGGTTTAACGGAGCATATCAAGTACCGGCTCGTTCAGCTTCTCGTCATTCTGGTTTTAGTTCTGGTGGTTGTTCTGTTGCTGGAGCTAACCAACTTCAAATTTATCGATATCATCACGAGTTTCTTGGCATTCATCCCTACAGGGTGGGGCATCATTTTAATAGCACAGGTGCTTAGACCATTTTTGCAGTCTACAGTGGTGTGGGAGACGGTGGTTTCCGTGGCTCGTTTGTATGACATGCTGTTCGGAATTATTGTCATGGCTCCTATGGCTTTGCTTTCATGGTTACCTGGATTTCAGGCAATGCAGACTAGGATCCTATTTAATGAAGCATTTAGCAGGGGACTTCAGATATCTCGTATTCTCACCGGCAAAAAGACCAACTGAGATGTGAGTAGAGGTATATTCTAAATTCTGAATTCTCCTGAATTACAGCGAAACAACGTATTTGCTAAGTACCAAATATAAGCTGGTGAAGCCCGTAAAGCAAAATACAATAATTGCGTTTACGCTTGCTAAAGTATAGATGTTCGGAATATGCACCGATATATTTCTTTTTAGGTTTATGCAACTGATTACTATGCTTTCACTGTTCACTGGCTACCGTGTAGTAGTTTTTGGTAATTTACAATCTGACATCAAATTCTGTTCAGGTATGCAACTGATTATTATGCTTTCACTGCTCACGGACCATGCAATTGCTGATTCACCGGAAGTTCGATGTTTGGTCTTTCGGTTCTTCATCAACTTCATCGCCCTGCTGCTGCCGTTGTACTTAATTGGCTGTTCATATTTCGATTCCTCGGAGAGAGATTGTTGTACAACTTGGTACTGACATCCTAAGGTAGAGAGCATGGTGTTGGTTTTTGATAGAAAGCTCTCTTCTTGTTGTGTAAATATTGTCCCTATCTAAGTTAGCATCTTCTCTAGGGCTTCTCAGAACCAATTATTGACTACTGGAATTTCATCCTCTTCTACTTCATTCCTTGCAAGGTGTTGGCAGAAGCAAAGCTATCTCAGATCTTGTTCTAAGTAGTCATGCAGAGCAAAATTTTGTCGTTCCCTTCCTCTGATGTACGATTCCAATTCAATTTGTGCTTCAAATTATTATGTTAACAAAGTTCAAGTAATTTTGTGAAAATGAAAATCATAATAAAGAACCTAATTATGTTGGTACTTGGTAGGAATCAAATATCATTGCCGAATGTGTGTGTGTGTGTTATTTATTTATTTTTATAATTTATAAATTATGGATTTTGACACCACTTTACAAGTTTGGAAAGGGGAAAAAACAATTCTCTTAATTGTGGTATAAAATAACTTATTTTCATTTGGCCATCGTATTTCGTCATATCAACTCAAATTTTTTATCTCAGTTTTTGTTTTTTTCTGAAAAGTCAATAAAAATTATTATTGAAACTTAAAATTTTCAACTCAAACTGGTGAACCAAACGAGGTCTCAATCACGATTAAAAATACCAGAAAGGGCCTCACTAAGTACGTCCAAGTTTTGAAAAAACAAAAGAAAAACAAAACTCCCTTAAGTCGAGAGCTAGTAATACCGGATCAAGATCGACAGCACTTGTCAGAGGACCAAATGACCTTATCTCAGTTGTGAGTATTTTAGTATACTTCTGCCCCAAGGTGGTTATTTACCAAAAACACACATCTCCACAAAGTCGCAAGGTCATGTATGGGCCTGATTCCTGAAATTTAAATTAAAGTACCCAAAAAAAAAAAAAAAAAGAAATAAGAAAAATCGTTTGGTAATAGCTGCTGAAATGCAAAAATGAAAAAACAGTGGTGGTCCATTCACTGTACCAGTTATCAGTTACCATGTAACAACTGGAAGGAAAAAAAAAATCAACAAATAAGAAATAACAAAAAACAAAATAAAATCTTGTGTTTTCCCCTCGACACCAAAGTCTTTCATATGACATTTTCTTTCTTTTTCAATGATTCATGTTCAAGATACACAACCAATGCAGCTCTGACATCAAAATTTCGGTACTAAGTTGTACAGATATTGCCTTGAAAATTCTTAGAAACTGCTTCTGTCATAAATCCTCATTGCTGATCACAGGGACTTTCTCATATACAGAATTCTGTCTAAACCTTCTAGGCAAAATACTACGGCCGCCAAATCTCTGTTGCAGGAAAATTAGGACAGCAAACAGCAGACCGCAACACGGGATGACTATATCCCAGGCAGTGGAATAGAAATCCATTCTATGGCTTGCGTAAATGTAAGACAGATCCAGGTACGAAGCATAAGCATGGGCTCTATAAAGGTCGTATGCATGAGGCAGAAGACGAACCATGGTAGTTCCAGCGTAAAACAGAGGAGCCAAAGCCTTTTCCACTGAATTGGAGAACAAGTTGAAGAGTATCTGTGGGAGCAGAAAACCATCCATGGCCAAACCAGCATAAGATTTCAGGTCGTTCCAAAGAGAATGCTGCTGGAAATAATGACGCTGAAGTGGAGCCACTACGTAAGCGTTGCGGTGTGGATTTGGAAACGCCCTATGTGAGACCCCGGAGGTGTTCTTCAAGTGGTTTACAAACCAAGCAATCAATGCGCCGCTTACATAGAATGGTAAAGTAACATAAAGAACCTTCCTCTCAGGATTCCACAAACTATTTTCATTTCTGCTACCTTGTCTCGATGACCAGGTCAGTTGGAGAAGGCGTAACTGCAAAAGGAAGGCTACCATTGTTACTACTCTGACAATTACTTCGTTTACTTCAAGCCATCCGCCACTTCCAAGAAAAACACTCTGCTGGCTACGGTTGCGGACGAACAAGGCCTCAAAGTTCAACAGCAGAGGAATCATCTGCCCCATTGTAAGAACAATAAGCATCACAATGGAAATGAAAGGAAGTACGTCCGGGTGAGATTTTATATAGAAGAGCTGCAAGCCCACAAAGACACACGTTAGGGTATTGGAAATAAGAACCATCGTTATCTCCAGGTCCATTCTCCAAATGGATGCTGCGGCTTGGCCGGTGTAAATAGAATTAGAAGACAACTCGAGACGCCCAAAATAAAGAGGGTCTGATTTTTCCCTTGTGCTTTCGATGGTACCCTTGATGCTTTTTTCAGATTTTGCATTCACTGGAGAAAACTGGATACTAACCACGACCTCACAGTCTAATGTATCATTTGTAACCAAATTTTGTGCTTTTGATCCAAGTTGACGACATCCCGTCATGCATAACACACCAGTATCCCTATCATAAGTTCCTTCAGCGGAAATTTCCACTGTGTTGGACAAAGAAGAACTATCACGACTGAACTTAAAATCAGGTGGAGGCGTGAAGCTAATTGTGTAGCTAATATTCACTATACTGACGTTCGGAACAACTGAAATCTCTGTGTTTGTTACTTGTGGAGAGGAACTCCGGTACCCGAAGAACTGGTATCTATAAAGTTGATTGTCCACATAAAACGGCGCTGAATAACCACTTGCAACTTGTCCTCTGCCATTTCTGACTGACATGTCAAATCTCATGTCCAATGAATACTCATTTGGGTACGTCTTTCCCTTGCCTCTGTCATCATTCTTTTTCACACAAGTGTTTCCGAGAGTGTCAATCGCTGTATATTCATACTTAACAGCTAACAAACCCAATAACTCTTCACTAGATCTCCGAAACCCAATTTTATCAAAGTAGCCCAAACTATTTGCCGCACTTGTGCTCCAAATTTCTCCAACAACATTACTCCTCTTATGTAAAGACAAACTCGCCGGAAATCTCAAGCTTATCCCAGCGGAGCAATTTCCAACATAAGCACTATCAAACGACTCGGTAAAATTCAAAATCTGGCACGCAACAGCGCAGAATCGATTCTCTTTCTCGTTCCACCCTCCTTCAGCAATGAACGTAGTGCTTGGTTCGAAAGGAAATCCGTTAACACTATAGCTAGAGTTGGGAAAACCCAACAGCATTTTCCACTTATTCCCTTCATCACATCTAATCCTCTGAAAAAACATATAATTCGGCACATAACCGAAATTTCCACCAAGAGGATTGCAATTGACACCGTTACAATCATCGCCATAATCCAAATCAAACCTCTCTGTGCCTCCAAGAACAGAACATTTCGCATAGTTTGGCAGAGCCAAAAAACTTTCTCCTCTATCCTCTTCATTTAAACATCCACTTTCACTCTCTTTTCCTATCAATTTGTAATCATAATTCGAATCCTGAGACAATGCCAAGATCGAAATCGGCGAAAAATAGCTCGAACTACCAATATCATCCAAACTCTCTAAACCACCACTGATTAAGCTACTGTATATAGTAGAATCACTTGGATAATTAAGCTTAAGAACAACGCGAAGAGAGTTCACCATACCACCATTAAGAGCCGTGCCCGATCCGATCATGCAAAGCTTCCGAGAACTCTCCAACCAAAACCCCTGTAGCGTGAAGCTCACGCGCCGATTCCGCAAAGGAAACCTCGGTCCCCGGAACCGAACCAAGCGGAGATTCCGGCGACTGGAGTACGGCGAAGAGTCGCGGAGGTTCAGCGTCGCTCGGTAGCTGTAGACGCCGTCGCCAAAGTCGTCCCGGTGCCGTACGGTTGGAAGAGCACGAATTGGGGCCTCTCGGCGCCGCCGGTCGCCGGAGTTCGGTTGAACAGCGGGCTTCCGCCTCTGAAAGAGCCAATCCGGAAGTCCGACGCGGCGGAACCGGAGGGGAGGAAGCGGTCGGAGCGCGGGTGCGAGCGGGGGACGATGTGGTTGCAATGTCGGTCGTAGGAGCTTGCGAAGTCCGAGGTTAAGATCGGCGCTTCTTCGATGGAATTGCTGAGGACGAAGTTGGTGCAGAGGATGAGGAAGACGATGAGGAGGAGGAGGTGGGAAGTAACCGCCATTGTTGCGGGAGAGAAAGCAGATCAAAGCTCGTCTCGTCGTTTTCTGAGTTTGCTGTGTTTCGCTGTTTATGAGGACTCAAAACAAACAAACAAACGTATTGGCGGTTGGCTTTTCTTTTATTTTCCAT